>CM056828.1:15677500-15685000 GCA_029853015.1 Chelidonichthys spinosus
CACTCCATTTTGCAACCAGATGAGTTGCTCCCCTGGTGGGCAGAATATAGAATGCAAGTTTAAGGCACTTCCGCATTTGCTTCAATTTTCAGAATCGAGGTTGCCAACTGGTGATCTCTACCGGGATAGAAATGACCCAGGATAGTCAGGGTTCTCCCTATTTTAGCGTGGGTTCTCCCTGTGTTAGCGTGGGTTCTCCCTGTGTTAGCGTAGGTTCTCTCTGTGTTAGCGTGGGTTCTCCCTGTGTTAGCGTGGGTTCTCCCTATTTTAGCATGGGTTCTCCCTGTGTAAGCGTGGGTTCTCCCTGTGTTAGCGTGGGTTCTCCTTGTGTTAGCGTGGGTTCTCCCTGTGTAAGTGTGGGCTCTCCCTGTGTTAGCGTGGGTTCTCCCTGTGTTAGCATGGGTTCTCCATGTGTTAGCGTGGGCTCTCCCTGTGTAAGCATTGGTTCTCCCTGTGTAAGCATGGGTTCTCCCTATGTTAGCGTGGGTTCTCCCTGTGTTAGCGTGGGTCTCCTTGTGTTAGCGCGGGTTCTCCCTGTGTTAGCGTGGGTTCTCCCTGTCTTAGCGTGGGTCTCCCTGTGTTAGCGTGGGTTCTCCCTGTATTAGCGTGGGTTCTCCCTGTGTTAGCATGGGTTCTCCCTGTGTTAGCGTGGGTCTCCCTGTGTTAGCATGGGTTCTCCCTGTGTTAGCATGGGTCTCCCTGTGTTAGCATGGGTTCTCCCTGTGTTAGCGTGGGTTCTCCCTGTGTTAGCGTGGGTTCTCCCTGTGTTAGTGTGGGTTCTCCCTGTGTTATCGTGGGCTCTCCGGGTACTCCGGCTTCCTCCCGCAGATCAGAGAAGTAAGGTTAATTGATTACTCTAAATCTTCAATATATTCCTTTGATAGGAAACTGTTGAATAAACGACTACTCATTTCAACTCAAGCATTTGTTCAGTGTTGCTTGTACATTGTATGATGACTCTTTCAGTTTCCTGTCATATCATAATCTTCTGGAGTGTGGAGCACAATTCTTCATAATGTTACCCAGGTCACAGCGCAAGTCTCCTTTAAATTTGGTTTGTTGCAAATTGATGAACTGTTTGTTTTCACAGACATCTCTGGAAAGACTCAAGTCGACTCTCCGGGGGTCACAAACAGGTCAGCTTGCTCGAATGCACAACCTGGAGCTGAGAAACTGATCCCACTGTACCCCTCCTGCATCTCCATACACTCTGTAACCAGTGAAGACTCTGAGAATTTGAACCGAACATACGGTCCTGTTGAACAGAGATTGGCCTAATTGTGATTCCATTGGAAGTTTATGGTATCCTTCGGATTTGTTGCAGGACTCTTGTGTTGGAGAGGATAGCAGTTCTGTTTTCTGGTGTCAGAGGTTAAAATCTTCTTCCTGGGGGATTGTGGTTGGTCTACTCCTTCAAATGCCTTCATCCTAATCCAGTACTTGTGTTGCCTCTATTGCACTGTAGTCAGGAGAGCTGAATGGATGAGTAGATTCATTTTTATCTTGTAGATTTATGGTACTGCACTTCAACTTATGAGCTTCAGCAGTCGAGGTGACCTCTCAGGTCCTGCATGGAAGGAAACATTTGTACTCACTCATTGTGCATAAAAGTTTGATGTCTCTCTCTCATGTGTTTGTGTGTTTTTGTTTTTGTGTGTTTTAGGTTATCTATTTGGAGAACATAATAAAGCATACAGGCTTATAAACTTAATTTGAGAATCTCACAACTATAGTTTGACCAAGCTAAAAACATGTTTCCTCTGCTCTTAAAAATGTATAAGATAACAGAGATGATGTTGTTTTGACCCCATCTTAAAGGTCCTGATATGGGGTAAATGTAGCAACGATGTAACACTCCTGAGCTTTGAGCTTGGTCCAACTTTATCTACAAACAGTGCCACAAGGGACATGTAGTCCAAACCCCCCACAAAAAACTAGATAAAGTATTGACATGGACAAACACACATAAAAGCAAGGTTATTGAGCAGTGTGTGCCGGCCACACAGGGAGAGATAACACTTTCCATAAGAGACCGGGCACAGCTCCCAGCATTCTATTAGATCAACACACTCTGCACTCAGAAAGACATAGGCCCTTGGTTTTGCATTGACAAGGACACATACACAGGATTCCTGCAGGGACTCACCCCATGTCCTCTGAGACCACAAAAGGGTTGTAAATATTTAACGTTAGAATAAAACACTCTATTTCCCAACCAGATTTTGGCACAGCCACTAGTCTGTGGATGCGGTGTCAATGTTGAGAAAAGAACAGCCGTGCACCGAGGCTGGATCCCAGTCTGTTGTAATTGGTCAACACATAGCAGCCAATGTCACATTGCATTGCAATATCTGACACAGGCAATTACGTTTTTAGGGAATGTATTTTCTCTTGGTTTAGATATGTGTTTGACATATCACAAAAGTATGTAATCATAAAGTCCATATGGGGAGGAAGTCAGGGTGGAAGGCTGGGTTAAACATGTGACTTTCACCCAGGAAACTGTTGTTCGTGCCCCAAACCAAAAGTAATGTAATTATTTCAACCCGAAACATGATCTTTTACTTTACCTAATCTAGTACATTTGTTGCCTGAACCTAAACATTATTGAGAATGCAGTTTTGAAATGGTGAAAATGCCATGAGCAGTTAGAAGACTTTAAAGTTGATGTTCAGAAATGTTGAAGCGCATTTTCTATTCAGAAAAAAAAACATATCCAAACATGCTAATATGAAACATATTTTTTGGTTCAGAAATGTTGAGGTTCAATTTGTAAAAATGTAAAATACTAACAATTTATTCTGACTATGGGGATGTCTGACAGAATCTTCCCATTATGAGATGAGCTCTAATCGAATAGAAGAAGAGTGCTCATTCCGCTTATTCCTCACTGTTCTTTATCAAAGCCGACGTTTGTGTGAAATGTGAGGCTTCAAGAAGAAAATAGATATGAACGGAGGAAACATATCACACTTATGACCTTTCTCTCCTCTGCACTTTGGTTTCCTGCTAACCTTAGCGAGAGATGTCACTTCCTCTTCGGCTGCACCGTATGATGACAGCTGCTCCTGTATGGTGTCACACCTTTGTTGGTTTCTCCTCCAACTCCCCTTTAAACCTGTTGAAAATAAGCAAAAGATGAGCACAATCACCTTCTATACCTTCTATACTGTCCTAGGAGGAAACCTTTTTCATCTGCACGTATATAGTAGGGCATGTGTGTGCATGTTTTGAACAACCGCACACACCTGCAGGCCCAGTAACTCTAGACTGCCAGTTCAACAGGTGAGTATAAGCGTCAGAGCAAGTCTGTTACGTAAGACCTTATCAGGCTCCTAATAGTCTTGTGGTTGACACACACAAACACACCAAAGCTGGGTCAAACCCTAAATAATAGAGTAGTAATACCTGTTCTGTTTTTCTTTTTTACTCTGCTTAAACACAAGGTTTCCATAACAGCTCAGTGGCCCAATCATTGTAGTATTCTAACAGTGAACAGTGGCCTACCATGAATCCCCCCTAATGCAACCATATGTTTATACATGAAAACATAAAAAGACAGCAATGGACACAGGAGGAGGCGTTAACTCTTCAAGGACAGGAAGCATGTGGACAGTAAGCGTTCTGGTTTGCGACTTATGAATATGAACAGAAACTCCAGGGACATTTGCACACATTTGAACAAAGTGAAAAGGGACAGATTCACAACACCCATTCAAGATAAAAGCAGCCACCGCGAGATACCATCTCCTTATTGATTTCTCTGCAGAAACCAAAGCCTGTTGACCAGATAAACGTTATCTCTAGCCACCCCATGATCTCCAATCTTGGAGAATTTGGGGAATTGTTGTCTCCAATTACATTTTCTCTGAGCTCTGTGCCCCCCTCCCCCAACCCTCTCATCCCTTCTGAAATAGCCTCCACCCCCCCAAGTGGAGTACTATCATGTGTTGAGCTGTATAGGAGCCAGAGGGTGAGATCAGACACTGTTGTGTGGGAAGGGAAATAAATCGACAGTGTAATTGAACACACCAGGCCGCAGATGGCTTAGAAAAAGAATACCAGCAGATACCATGTGAAAAAATACACACCCCACATACATCCAACGCCTGCACGGAAAGCTGAGATACCCTGTACACATGTGGGTTGGGTGTGCACACACATGTGTCCGCCTGCATATTAGTGTGATGCACTCCAATAGAAGGGCCTCTGCATGCTCACAATGAGTGCGTGCCTCTGTGCACGGGTGAGTGTGCGCTTGTGTGTGTTTTTGTGTGTGAGAAACATGACTCCACGCCAACTAGGGAGTGCTTCCATCTGTTGCGCCATCCTCACACGAGACTCTCTGTTGTGTCGCTGGCACTTTATGGAGCCTAAGATCTCCTCAACTGACCCAAGAGCAGATCTCAGCTGACACTAATATCCCCACCTCTCTCCGGGAGGAAGGAGAGGGTGAGGAGAAACGAAGCAGAGGAAGAGGATGATTTGGAGGACAATGAGTGGGATGAGTATACAGGGATTGTGGGAAAGTTGGAGGAGGGAAGGGATGGGTATTTATCACGCGATAAAGCAATGCAGAGAAAAAGAAAGAGGAGTATACCTGAGTGATTTCCCCCTGTGCTCGTGTGAGTCTTTCTGTTGGGACAGCTTCTCCTCACTTGTCTCCTCTGCTCCCTGGAGACACAAAAGCCACTCAATTCCCCCATTTGTTGAGTCATCTATCAAGGTATGCTGACATAGCTGGAAATACAATAATCCGTCTCTATTTGAATATAATTCACATTAATTGTACCCAAATGTTACATCCAGTAAGGAATCTCCATGTGGAAGAAGCATAAAATATTGCTATATGCTTCCTTTTTTTCAACTGAGCAGCTTTCCATAAGTCATATAGATTGTTTTTGTTTGTTATTAAATTCAAAGTAAATGTGTGGGGCTATGCTTTTTTTTTTAATAACCTTTTCCTCCAAACGCAGATGCTGCTTCGCTCTTAAGAAAGTCAATTGGAAATCAGTTTTAATTCTAATTCTTGCATGCTATGACAGTATGTAGTACTCCCGCCTCCTGGCGCGCACACACACACACACACACACACACAAACACATTAACTGATCATGCCGCCAGAGAGGGGATTAGGCTGGGAAGCCGACAGGGTTGGGAGGGTTAGGGTAAAGTCTGTGTGTGTGTGTGTGTGTGTGTAGCTGGCTGTCTAGCCCTGTGACCTTGCAGCCACACGCAATGAGGATACAGAGTGAGAGGGCTCGCACGTCTGAGCTCACAGGCAGACAACCTGTTTTCACTACCAATCTACAACAGACTTTTTATGGGCAACTGTGTGGAATTATTCACACTATCCTCAAGAGAATTCAGTTAAACAGCCAGCTCTTCACTGTATTAATAATTTGTCATATATGCACGACACAGTTCCCAGGCATGGTTGCGTTTTGTTCCTTTGAAGTGTATAAAATAACAATACGGATGCTGGAAGTATTTTTCAAATATTAACAGTATATATTTTCATAATTTCACTGTGACAATACGTGAGCTGCAGACAGAGACATGAGCAGAGCTACACACAAACACAATCAGAGTAATTCGCTCACAGCTGTCTGGCACCAGTTATCAGCCTCTCTTTGTACCTCTCATCACACATCTCCATGCCATTTCATCTGTCTGTTCTGTCTGTCTGTCTGTCTGTCTGTCTGTCTGTCTGTCTGTCTCTCTCTCTCTCTCTCATTTTTAACCCACTTTTCCTCCCGTGACGTCACAGCTACTGGTGATTTAGAGCAGGCCTCTGAGTGCTCCTGCATTCTGCCTGTACAACATGGTTGTACTTTACAGTCCACTCTCCCTCATCTCGATCTGTCTCGCCCTTCTTTCTGTCTTTACGTTCAGAGACGATGTGATACCTGACTTCCATTTGCCGTTTCCAGTATTCTTTATCAGAAAAACAAAAAAAAATGTAAAACAGGAGGTGGTTTTGTGCATTACTTCATAACATAGTTCAAAGTGCAGTCAAGTGCACTGAAGGGGGTTTCAGAGCACATTGGGTATTTAGGTGGCTGCAGGCATGTGCTGTATGTGGTGTTCACGTGGAAACAAGGTGAGATTAAGACAAATCCATCATAATTCATGATCAGCGGGCCCGTTAAGGGCATGAAGGTTCCTGAGGGGGTTCAGTGTAGAAACTATGTAAAACAACAGATCCTAACCAATCAGAGAAATGTGTCGAAGGAGTGAAGAAGTTTGCCGGTTGTGCAAGACTTTGTCACGGTAACCACAGTGGATCTGGCACCCGTAATCACAGTTTGACAACGTGCCTCGCTTCAATTACAGACTGCAGATGGAATGCATACCTGCCGCCTTCAGCTGGCGTTACAGAGAGTTAATCAGCTGTTGTGAATGACGGGCGCTGATAAGAATCAAGCGTTACTTGACTCTGCCCTCTATAAAGAATAAACATATACATTTCTGTGGAATTAGATGTGTCAGTCGGTCAAAAACGGTATCACGTAACATGTGGGCGTGCCTCCACAAATTCAAATGAAGAAAACTGAGCATAGGTTGTTGCTGCTGTTGATCAAGCAGACGGGTGGCAGACAGCGAAAAACAAAGTGAATCATGTCACTGAAATTGCAATGTACCATGAACACCCTCTCCTTCCACTGTGGTGTATGGCAACTCAAAAATACCAAACAGCCGCATGAGAGGGAATTTCAGGGGGGGAGGGGGATGGGATGTTTTCTAAATCTGAAAGAAATTAGAAAAAAGACATCCTCCTTCCTGAAGGGCTGTGACTGATTGATATCTTATATGAGATAAACAGGGGACTGTGTGTGTGTGTGTCAGGCAAATGGCAGCGCTAGATCTTGTGGGAAATTAAGTCTTGGATACACACTGGGATCAATAGTCATTTCGCTACAAACCCATGCACACACACACACTTTAACAGAAGAACGCTCGGGCTCGGCGCGTGCATGGGCCTCATGAAAACAAGCTGTATCACATCAATCACATCAATCCTTTGCTCTTTCTCTCTTGACCTTCACTCATTCCATCATCCACTCTTTCATCTTCCCTCCCTTGCTCGGTGCATCCGTCCTGTCTTTCATCCATCCCTCTCTCCGCTCTAATCCATCCTTTCAACCTGGCCTGCGCCTGCGTTGGATGATCCATGTGTTCATCCTCTGATGACAGGGTGAGCTCAACGTCTCCCGCCAATCAGAGTGCAGCAGGAAGCTTCCTGAAACGCCTTTGACGTACATGTCAAAGTCTGTGACACTCTCTGTGATCCTTTTCGTCAAACGCTGTCAATGTGCCCTCTGTGAAAGTGCACACTGTAACTGCCCATCACTGTTATTGATCAATCTGAGTCGCAAGTCGCGTAACAAAAGGTGATCCATCACATCATGCCAGCACCACAATCAGCAATCTTCACATGCCGAGGAAGTCCACGCACAAATATTGTGAACAATTAAGATTGAAAACAAACAGAATGGT